>VNJV01007184.1:0-34235 GCA_008042635.1 Drosophila nikananu
TATATTTTTGAGTGCGGCGCATTTGACATTTGACAATATGTAAGAAAAAAGTATAGATATAAATTCAAAAGACAATATTCCAAATACAGAAAAATTTAAAAAAAAAATTAATTTGTGGTAGGAAAGAGTATGTATATTTCGCTATTTTCAGCTTTTCTTAAAATTGCAAATCACCAATCATGGTGAATTCAACATCGATGTTTTTAGCGATGTTTTCCAATGTTTTTGTTGATGGCGATGTTATGCGATTCATCGATGATGTTCGATGTTGCATCACTAGTGGGAAGAGGAAGAATGCCAGGCCGGAAAAAAGCGAGTTGGCAGCCTTGATTGTAACAACCCCACCCCATTTTTTAACACCATGCAGCTAGGTATCCCCTATTACCCCACCATGCAAGGGAATGGACGAATCGGTACCGGTAAATTTTACCTATTCGTCCATTCCTGTGCATGGTGTTAAGAAATTAGGTGGTAAAATTTACCGATTCGTCAGCTATAGCAAATTTAAGTGTTTTTTCAACCATCACATTTCACCACCATTTTGTACAATCCAATGCTGCCCAGTTTTCGGGAATAAACACCTAGTGCTGCCCAAACTACGTGCGACTTAGCCAAGTCTTGCACCAATTTATAACTGTACAAACAGTGCCGCACAAAACAAATAGGAACAGAATTTACCAAATATAGAAACTAATTTTAAAATATATTTTAGCTGAAATTTTAAAATTACCCCCCTGAGCCTTCGCTAGAGAAAAGAAACTCTGACTTAAATTGGTGCCTACAGGTCCTTTGATTATGTATTTTTAGCACGTCACGATATATAAATATAGTTCATTGCTTCGTTCGATAACAAGACTCGAAAAACACTTGCAGATAAGAGAATATTGGAACCTTATTTTCGGTTTTTGTTGTTTTCTTTTTTATGTAAATATTTGTAACATTTAATTTGTATTTTTTTGTTGTTGTACGAGAGATAACGAACGGTGTCCCCGCTAACAGCTTTGTAGACACTTCGGAACGGCTGCAATGTAGAATCAACTATTAACGGGCTTTTAACGGCTTTTCAAAAGTTCGAGACACGAGAAAAGTTGAAGAGAAAATCATAAGAAAATCGACTGGCGGCAATATATAAATAAATTATGTATTTTGTGCGTGTGTGTGTTGATGAAATACTTTCGTATGTGGGCTGCTGCTGTCATGGAACACCTCTTCTTCGTTGGTTGGTAAACACGTGAAACCATAACCAGGATACGGAATACGGATACACATGTATATATAGATATATATATATAGAGCGGATGCGGTGCCAAAAAACAACTCAAAAAGCAAACATTGAGACAGATTCGAGGGTGCAGAAAGAGGAGAACAGATGCAGGCCTGAGGATGCAGCGATGGGGAGAGCGTGGAGCAGGAAGCGGGGGCCAGGTTCGGTCCCATTTGTTTAGGCGACGGCATCGGTGTCGCACTCCTCCTCGACGGTGATGTACATACCCTCCTCCTCGTAGGCCGAGTCGTGCTTGGCCAGGATTCGCAGCAGGGGACGCAGGCGCAGCCACCACTGCTTCTTGGGGATGCGCTGACTAGAGAAGCAAAGTATAAACCATTAAAATATATATTTTTTATATATAAACTGCTATCTATACTCACTCAAAGTTGGTCTCCGCAATGAGATCCACCAGCGGCGAGAAACGATACTGCCGGGACACGATGCCCAGCAGCGTGGCAGTGTCCGGTGCCTTGCAATTCACCACTCCATTGGCATCCACATTCGCCTTGATCTGGGTGGCCAGCCAGTCCACGCACTTGGCGGCCATCTTGGTGCCCATGTTACGATCAAAGGGTGTGGGCGAACCGCCCTGCTGCATATGTCCCAGGATGTTCATCCTGCAGGTGAACAAACCCTTGCCCTCCTCCGAGTACAGGCGGTAAATGAAGTCCGTGCTGTAGTTCTCGCTGGCCTTCTCGTTGCGCAGAATCAGGCCACGGGACACGCCTTCGGCCATTTTGGAGGCCATGTGGTAGACATCCTGCTGGAGATCCTTAATGGAGAACTTCTCCTCGTAGATGTAGGCGGCATCAGCGCCACCGGCCAAGCCAGCCAATGTGGCCAAATAGCCACAATAACCGCCCATTGTCTCAATGACGAACACACGACGCTTGGTGCCCTGCGCCGACTGGCGAATACGATCGCAGATCTCCGTGATCTCGTTCAGACCCGTGTCACAGCCCAGCGAGAACTCGGTGCCGGGTACATTGTTCGAAATCGTCGATGGGATGACCACAATGGGAATGCAGAACTGCGGATAATTGTCCCGCTGATCGGCAATCTGGCCGGCGGCATGGTAACTCTCAAAGCCACCAATGATCAGGAGACCCTGGATCTTGAACTCCTTGAGGCGAGCGGCAATCTCCTTGAACTTGCCCTCGGGCAGGGTGCGCTTGGTGCCCAAGTAGGCGCCGCCCTGGCCCACCCAGCCAGAGACATCCGACCTGGTAACCAATGGCATATTAATAAAGATTCCTTCTTATATAATGTGCATAAGGACTCACCATCCCAGCTCTCGCACATTGCCGGCAATGAGACCCTCAACACCATCGTTGATGCCATAGACCACATCGCCCCTGTAGATGGCATTCCGCACAAAGCTGCGCACGGCAGCGTTCATGCCGCAGGCTGGGGCGCCAATGTGCATCACAGCTAGACGGTAGCCCTCAATGCCCTTGCCCTCGGCATCGAAGCACTCCTTGGGCGGCTTCAAGCGGGTCAACATCTTGTAGGTCTCCAGGTTGCGCTCGAAGGAGCGACCACGCAGCTTCACAGCATCCGCCCAGCGCTTCTCCTTCATGGCCTTGGCCACCGCCTGGGTGCGCTCCACGCACTCCATGAGCGGCACACGCACCGCCTGATTGCCATCCAGGGAGATGACCACCGGCACGGACTCGGGAGTGGCCTCCATCAGAGCCAGAGTGGCCTCGGCGCCCATGCGACAAGCCTGGAAAGGAATAAAGGGTTTAGTTTCACAACCAGAGGCAATATGGCTTTTCCGACTCACCAAAATACGATCAAAAGCACTGGGATTTCCACCGCGCTGCACATGACCCAGGACGGTGATACGGGCATCGTGCTTCAGACGCTCATCGATCACCTTCTTCACATCCTCGGCGGTAATGGGATGACCCTCACGATCCATGGCTCCCTCGGCCACGATCACAATGTTCAGGCGCTGGCCAGCCGAGCGCTCCTGTTGGGGATTTCAATAAATTATATAATTAATTATACTATATTTTGTACAAATCAATTGTTGAGTATGATACAAGAACTACAACGATAGCACAAACAATTGATGAAGGTGGACATCATCTTGTTTAGGATGTGTTTTTGTTTATGATGTGTGCTTTTTGCCATTCGATTTTTGAGTAATGTTGGACAAATTCAGACGCAATAAGCTAATGAGGACAGTGCGTTTCATAACTATTTAAAGATATATTTTATATTTTATGAGTAAATTTAAGAAATGTGTGAAAATAGCTATGATAAGTTATATCTACATATATAATTTACATATTCTTGCGTTTAATATTTTTATGAGAAATTATTTAATCGATTTATATATCGAATTTTGGTTAAAATATCAAAAGATTCGATTAATCTAAAGTTCTTAATCTTGTAATAATAATATTTACTTTGCGGAAAGCCAGAAATTTTTGTCGATATATAAATTGGTCTTTTAACATTGAAATATATAATATTTACGATAAATCGACATTCTGCTCGATATTGCAAAAAATAGACTAATCAATTAACAACTATTTTTCAGATATACTCCGATAAAATTGATTTTTTAAACTAAATTACCATCGTTTTCGATATTAAAAATGTCGATAACTAACAAACGATAGTTTATTTTTAATGATTTCGATAATACCAATATTTTTCGATATTTAAAATTTGGAGTACCAAAGCTTTCACTTTTTATCCATTATATATTTGTTAAAAAATCATAACAGACTTCCTCTCGATATACCACTGGATTGTTTTATAAAATCTATCAAATAATTTAATTTATTTAGGCTATGAAACGCACTGTTTATGAATAAATGCCTTCACGTAACTAAAACACTTGCACAATCCATTAAAAATCAATAAGAAATACATGTTGATGGATAATTACAGATCGATTAAACGAGGATGAGAGTGGTTAGTGGAGTTTTGGGAAAGTTAATAGAGGAGCTCGATGACATCGTGAGGAGCACACACAAAGAAAGGAAAACAAAGAGACCCAAAGACCCAGAAACAAATATTAAATCAAATAGCTGTTGAAGCTGTTTTTATATCGCCATGGAAACTTTTGGTCGAGAAATAAAGCAATAGAAAATTTGGAAATTTCAACATTTCGACCAGGATTAAATAGAGAGAGTGAGAGAGAGAGGCAGTAAATTGGGTTTAACTAGCTCGCTCTAGGCCTGACCTGCTGCAGCTTGAGACAAATCTCGTCCTGCCATGTGACCGAAACCGGCTCCTCGGGTATGAACATAAAATCAGCCTCTGTGGCTATGGCTGCCGAGATGGCTAAGTAACTAAAAAACAAAAGATTAAATACAAACGGAAATAATAAGAGATGTTTCACAAATGTGAGTTTTGGTGGGTTGTTCGGGAGTACTGGGGATTTGGGGAAAAAGACTTAAGATTAGTTACAATATGATTCAGGATGCTGGGACAGATAGAGACATTAACTGTGCAGTTCTCATTCCGTCATATCGCGGGCAGTATTCGTATTCGGAGAGAAACAGGCATTCGTGTGTGCAGGTAAAAGCGGAAAATAGGAAAAGCTTTTCTTATGGCGTGTGTATGGCACCCTAGGGGTATCCTTTGTAGTTGTTTTTTAAAAGAAAACAGTACTTTAGAGTACCAAATATGCACTACGTATGCTTTTATCTACAAAAAAAAAGTAAACCACAACAACTGCACTGAGTTTGGGTTTGGAATCTTATATACGCTGGGGATAATATTCTTGAGGTGATTTAAGAGAACTTTTGGTTTTAAACATTTTTAAAATCTTTTAAATTTGCTTGTAAATATTTTTCTAATTTAAAATTTTAATGGAAAGCGCTTTCAAATGACTCAGAAAAAGCTCACATTTTGAAAATCTTTAGAAAGCGTGCTCAAAAGTATGCTACAAAAAGTAGCAGCTCGAAAAACAGGCCATTACTATATCTTAGCATACTTTTAGACGGATTTTCAAGAGATTTACAATTTTACGAAATTTACGTTTCTTATATAAAAATTGTTTGTGCTGATTTTGTTTGTTTTTAGTTATATTAATAAATTATACTAACATTGCAGACTTTTTCCTAAACAAAATAAAAGCTCAAAACCTTTTAAAACTTATTTTAAATCAAAAATAAAACCAAAATGAATTTAAACTTTACACTTTCAAGAATATTTCCCCTTAGACCTCCAAACCCTAATCTCTGTGCAGCATGAAAATGGTTATAAGATCAGCATCTTGCCTGGGCCAGCTGGGAGCAGAGCCTGTCTGGCCAGTCGACCTTGGGCGGCATTTCGGGAATGAATATGAAATCCGCCTCGCACGCCAGTCCGCCCACAAGAGCTAAATAGCTGCAATAAATACATTACAAGATATATTATTCAAATTAGGGGGACAAGGGAACAAGGGAGACAAGGTAAAGGGGACTCTCGGGACACTAAAGAACGATCGATCGACAGAGATATAGTATGTGCGCGACACTCAACAGAGATTTCCATTTTCTTTATGGGGGCTTGCCTGTTCCAACTTGAGGACAAGTCGATCGGGCCAATCTTGCGGCGGAGGATACTCGGGCAGAAAGACGTAGTCTGCCTCGGAGATAATGCCGGCCACCACCGGCAGATAGCTAGGGATTGCATTTATATATATACAATATATATTCGGGTGCAGGTACATTAGCTGAGATCCCCATTTAATCACTTGGACACTTAGGCTAGTCTGGAATTGGAAATCCAACCTGCAAGACTGCTCAACTTACCCGCAATGACGACCCATCACCTCCATGATGAAGGTGCGCTGATGTGAGTAAGCGGTGCTGGAAATGGCATCGATGGCCTCAATGATGCGATGCAGGGCCGTGTCCGTGCCGATGGTCATGTCCGTGCCACAGAAATCGTTGTCAATGGAGCCCACCTGGTAAATAATCATAAATTATTCAGCTCTTTGGTGAAGTATTTTGCAAGACTCCCTACCAATCCCACAATGTGCAGCACATTGAATTTCTCCTGCTGCTCGGTGGTAATGGTCTTGTTCTTCACCAGCTCATCCAGCAGGCTGGACCACTCCTGACGGAACAGATTGGCGCCGGTCAGGGAGCCATCGCCTCCAATCACCACCAGATTGGTGATGCCCCTCTGGATGAGATTGTTGGCCGCCTTGAGGCGTCCCTGACGCTCACGGAAGTCCTGGCAACGAGCAGAGCCAATGATGGTGCCACCGCGATGGATGATGGACGAGACCGAGGCCCAGTTGGCCTCCTGGATGCAGTCGCCGCCATCCACCATGCCCTGGTAGCCCTCGCGGATGAAGTACACCTGGGAGGGTGGGATATTTGAAATGGGAATTTAGTTTGAATTTTATTTAAAGGATTTTATAAATGAGGTTGAGGATTAAAGCATTCCTAAAAAATAATTTAAGATTTAATTTAATATGAAATTATAATAAATAAATTAAAACCCATAACTTAAGGTAAATAAATAGTACAACATAAAATTAATACTTTAAATAATTAAATACAATTGTTTCAACCCGTTTACTATAGGTAAATTAATATCATAACTAAAAACAATTTAAATTTCCTTTCATATTATAAAATCTCATAAGAATTACGCCTTTTAAAATAGCTAAAAAACTGTGGAAACATTTGCTTGAAATTGTACAAAATATTGTTAAAAAACAGGAAAGTAAATGATTAATTATTATTTATTTTTAATTTATTAGGTAAAGCAAAATCGAATCGTAGTTCACTTATTACAACACTAAGCAAAGTATTCAAGAGAATACAAAGGTTTTGCAATTTTCTCAAATATTGTGCAAGACTTTACAAATTTTTTTTTTTATGACATCATCACAATTTATTGTCAAACCATTTTGGTAAAAATTCAGTTTAATTATTTTCCACACATCGAAAACCGTGACCATTCAATTAACAGAGTGAAAACTACAACAAATAAGTTAAAAAATTGCACATGTTACAATATGCGGAACAATTACTACAAATTAGCAAAGTTTCTTTAATAAAATCTAACAAGCTAGTAAAATTGCAAGGGATTTATGACTTGAAAACTCATTGAAAGACCTAAAACTAAAATGGTTTCTAACGATGAATAATCACATAGATTTCAGAATTCCTACAGCTAACGTATCTTAATCACTAGCGCTTAGCCAGAATTTTAATCACAAAGTTTTCTTTGCCGAAAAGTCATAAAATATTTATATGCATATTTATGTATATAATTTCGGTATAGCTAGCACAAATTGCCTTTGTCGCGTGTCATTATTTTCACTTTCATTGACCCTCAATAAATTGAATTCAAAGAAATAGATTTTAATCAATTTCAATCAAGAACAATTGGTTAAATATTTGCATGTTTCGAGGGCAAAAGGGAGCCTAACAGTTGAACTTAAACCAGAGGTAATATAAGATAAGGAAAATAGATAAAACAAAATTTATATTCTGGCAAACCGATTGTTGTATACTCTTGTTATAATAAAATTTGTTGTAAGTCAAAAAGAAACAGACAAGATATAATGATAGAAAATAATCGAATTAATCGAGAATTTGTTTTGTCCTCTCTAATAAACGGAAATGGCTAAATTGACTCGCCTGGCAAGGCCTAGAAACGTTCTTAATCCTTAATAAATCAAGTAACTGAAAAGACAGTCTTAAATGTAAAGCTTTTCCTTGTTATCAAACAGCTAATACCCGCTAGTAGGGTGTAAAAAAATAAAACCAAAAGGAAATTAAGAGCAACAAACTAAAATTGAAACAAATTAGCCGAAAAGTCTGAGAAGAAATCGCATGTGAAGTGGCCCGAAATAAACCCAATGTCAATGTGCGCATATACACATATATTTTCTTGATTCGTCGCAAAGAATTTCTTTTTCTTTTCCTTTCTTTCGACACCGATTAGAGGAGGGAGATTATCTAACTGGCTTAACACCTATGATTCCCGACCGACCGGCTGATAAGCCAGTTACTAGAGACCCCTACATCATATAATACGTAAATTCCGGCAACTAAATGGGGGAAAAAGGGGTTAAAGGGGAGATGCTGCTGTTTTGGGGGGTGGAAAGTACTTGACAGAGGTCACCACTTGCTCACTGACTTACCTTACATCCCAGGTAAATGGCCATGCGGACACAGGCGCGAACCGCTGCATTCATGCCCTGGGAGTCCCCGCCGCTGGTGAAGACGGCCAGGCCCTTGTCCTTCTGGGAGCCACGGGCCAGGAAGCGTTGATTAATCTCCGAATTCATTGTTTTAATTTTCTAGGCACTGTCTCTCTCTCTCTTTTCGCTAACTGTATCTCGGTTATTAACGGTATATAACGTAACGTAACGCACACACACGCACTCGCACAGCACACCTCCAGGCTTTCCCTGTTTTTCCAAACTATTTCCTCGCGAGCCGAGAACTACAGCTGGAGCTGGGCAATGTTATATCCAAAGTGGCTATAAATACTACTGTTCCTTTCCGCTCTGTTCCGTGGCTTTTCAGTTACTAGCGATATATATTCACGAGTATTCACAAGTTTCGCTTTTGCTTTTGACGTAACCTTGAAACGACCTTTTGGCCAGACGCATACACAACACAGACACACGCACACAGGGACGCGCGGGCGCTATGGCTGAAAGAGTGCGTACTGATGCAATGTTTGCGTTGCGTGGTTTAAATCCTTAGAGCCACAAATCTCCACAGATCTTTGCAGTTTGTTGGGTGGGTGTTATGTGGGCGGGTATTATCAGTTATAAAACACTTTTCGCGAGTCGGAACGAGCGGAAAAAGGCGTTTAAGCAATTGGCTCACGGTTTGTTTACGTTCGCCCCCCTCACGAGTATGTGTGTCAGCGAAGTCAGCTGTTCGATCAGCTGGTCCTCCATGGGCGAGTAAAAGCTCGAGAGCTTTCACCGTTGGGAAATTGGCGCTGTTAATCGAGTGTGAGAGTGTGCGTTATCGATATTAACCGATTTTGTGTATTTCTTTTTAAAATTATTTAATTTTCTTAAATGAAAATAAAAGAAAGTAATAAAATGTCTTAATAAAAATACCAAATTTATGCATTTTAATAGTTACCAAATATTCCAATTTATAAAAATAAAAAAATGTTTCGATGAAAGTTTTTAAAAAAATAAATTAAAAAATTGAAAAAGCTCATAGGCTTTCAAAAAACAAACTTAAACTGATTTAAGTTCTTTACAAAATGTAAGTAAGTAATGTTTAAGGGAAAAAATTATTTCAAAAACAGGTATTCTAAAAAAAAATGTAAAAAAAGCATCGAGATACAGAAACTCAACAAGTGTTATAATTATGTCAATTATAAAATAACTTAGCTTACGTAAGGCAAAATAGGATGCACAAAATCAACAATATCCTGCAGGGTTTTTAAACATTTTCTCAGCTCTTCAGGGGTTTTCCCGCATTTCCTTTTATTAACTCCCTTACTTTTGTTCAGGTCCTTGATAATGTCTTGACGTAAATAATCCTTGTTAGATTTTATAACATCCAAACCTGGGTGGTGTTTAACGCAAGTGGACTTGGGTTTGTCATTTTCAGAGTTCTTTTTGCTATTCCCTGAACCACTGAGCCTGTTCGACTGAAATTGTGTTTTTTCGCGGTCTTTGGTGTTTTGGAGAAAGCTTGCTTGTTTTCTGAAGATAAAATTAATTTAGAAAAATTCCTAAAAGGTAGTAAGGTTTACAGAAATACTCAATCATCCTGTTGTCTGTCAAATAAAATATTGATTTAAATTTATGGGGAAGACTGTGTTCCAGGTGCGTTTGTATCCATAGATGATCTGTCCTATTAGGGGTAAACTAAGGGACGAATATACTTACTATAGACATTTTTATGTTAATTACAACTTTACCTTTGTTCTTAAAAGGACACCTTGTCTTGGCTTTCCTGGTAAGTACTTATGGTTAGGTGATTTTCCATGAAATTTGTGCGATTTTGGTACCAACCGTCCATTTAATTCTAAAAGGAGGCTGTAGAGTTCAGTCAGATAACTGAACTCTATGGAAAATCTAAACTACTTACGGCGGTTTAAATTTAGTTAATACTCGAATTTTTATTGAATGCATTCCAAATATGAATTTTGTTCCTAAATATCGCACATTTTTGCTTGCTTTTGCCAATATTCTTATATTTTTGTCATTTGAATTGCTGATTTTTATTATTTCATTGATTTACTGACTTCTAAATCAAAGAAACCCCGCTGAAAAAAAACATATTTGCTTGTTTTTTTTTTTTGTATTATTTATTTAATTTTTGTTTTGTTTTTTTGTTGGTAATTAAGAAACTGTAATTTCAATAAACTTAAATATTCCACTCATACATCAATCTTTGCCTCTGTTATATATGCATACAATTTACGCCTACACCCGGATTTCATTTTCATCTGTTTTTATGTCATTTACTCAGTTTTTCATGTTGTTTTTTTTTTCTTTTGTATGAATGTGTATTGCAGTTTCACAATATTATTATTATTAGTTTTATATATTTCTGGGATTTCGACTTTATTAGCGTTGCGGCAAAAAAGTGTTTCATTTATTTAAATATATATTTTTTTGTTTGGTTTTTTTTGTTATTTTGGTTTTATATTCCTCACATTCATAATATAGCGATAAATTCAATTGCGAAAATATACATTTACTTTTATCATACATACATATGCTCTGTATGGTATGATTACCGTTTTCTGTTGGACAATAATATATATATTTTGTTTTGTTTTTCAAATACACATGCAAAGTTGTTGTCTTGTATGTATAAATTAAAAATTTGAATAGTTTTTACTTCACAATATTTATGTATTTTGATTCAATCTTGTTTTTATTTAGTACTTCCATTACTGATTTTTGCTGCATGTTGCAAAGTGTCATAATCGAAGAAAAATCCTTTTCAAGCCGGGGAAGTCAATAAGAAATGCTTAAATGTGAGAAAACTAATGCCAGACGTTTAGGAACAAGTGTGGCGATGAAGCAGAAAGGTTATATCTATTTTTCCAACCATTTCAAAAGTTGTGCAGACACATTTTGTGCACAATAAAACTCGTGCCATTAGCCATGTTGCACAGATCGGAAATGGATAAAATTATGTGACTTCCACGCGGGCTCTTCTTCTTCGCTTTACAAAAGATCTCATTTTGACAGACAGTTTTTCGGATATATAAATATGCGTGTATATATGTATGTATTATAATGAGTTATGCTTTTCACAATTGTTTATACCAAGAGAAAACAACAAAGAAATTTGCAATTGTAGATTTTAACCGTTTTTTGTTTTATGTAAGACATGTATAAAAAATAGCAATGAACAATTATTATATTTATTTTTTTTATGTTTCTGTAATCATCCGTTCTCTCCATCGATCGATCCTCGTAACAGATATATGTATGGTATTATGGTTCCTGCTGCTGTGATTTATGCTTTTTGGATTTTTTAACCAATTATCGCAATTGCAACCCTGTGTAACTGTGTCTGAGTGAGTGTGTGGTTGGGGGGGCTGGGGGACGAACGAAAATCGAATCAAATTCGAACTCAAAATAATAATACAGAAATGGAAACTAGGTTTTTTTGGTTTTATTTGTTTAGAAAAAGAATTACAAATAATACATAAGTTTTGTTTTTATTTTTGTTTGTTTTTTTCTCATTTGGTTCGCTTGGTTGTGTTGTTGCTGCTATTCTTGCTTGCTTGCTTTCTGTTCTTGCCATACGAAAAATTCATTTCAATTAATCAATTTGGACTCTTTGCAAAAAACGTATAATAAACCGAATTATCTCATTTCATTTCTTCTTGTGTATACAGTTAGGAATATTATTTATTTGTTTTGTTTTTGTAAGGAGGAAATCCACAACGAGGCATCGCAGGGGCGAGCGCAAGACGGAGGCTCTCGAGAGTTTCGGGGGGAAGAAAAACACACATACAATTACGACGAATTATCGCTAGATTAATTTGATTCAAAAAACCGGAAAAAATCCCATCGCCAAAACTCCCAGATACTCCGTATTCGCGCTCGGTCCACCACATGCATCTTCGTTCCGCTGCGATGCTGTATTTTCTTTCTCTGTATTTCTTCTCAAGCAGTTGCTGCAGTCTTGCGGCTACATTTTTAGAATCGGATCGGCCGACACAGCTCTCTGTGTATGTGCCTCTCCTCCAAAGAAGAGGCTACAAAAAACAAAAAAAAAACTATCCGGTACATCCGAATCCGGGGAATCGAGAGGAGGAGAGAGTGGCCAGCCGAACGGCCTCAAATGAACAGAAGCACAGAATCCTGCTGCTCCTCATCATCCTCGCGAATTCGCGCATTCAAAATGTGTCTCAAATCTGCCTGCTCTGCTCTCTTCCCTCGCCTGGATTATCGTTTCATTTCAAATTGTTTTGCTTTTGCTGCTTGCTGGTTTTGCGTTTGTTTTCTTTCATGTTTTGTTTTATAATATTTGTTTCTCTTTGTTGTTTCTGGTTTTGTTTGTTTTTGTATTACTGAATAATATTTGCATAGTCAAAAAGGAAACATTTTTGCTTAGTTGTTTGGTTAGTTGTCACCGCCCTCCTGTGGCTCATCGCCGTCGCCCTGGGTGTCGGAGGTCCAGAGGGTCAGGTTGTCCCTCAACAGTTGCATGATGAGTGTCGAGTCCTTGTAGGAGTCCTCGTTGAGTGTGTCCAGCTCGGCTATCGCATCATCGAACGCCTACATATGGAATTGGATGGAGGCATTATTAAATCGCATTCTCTTTAGGTTGAGGTGAAAATAAAAGGAAATGTTCTTTGGCAAGGCGGAAGAATATGCAAACAAAAGCATTTTCAAACTTGGCATTAGGTGTCGTCATTCGTACATTCACTCTGTAATTTTTGGCTTCACTAAACAACAATTTGTAAACTTTTAAGCAGAGAAAAAAACAGTGTGTTGTGTGTAAATCAAAATAAAAAGGTTTAAAACAACCATATCTACTACGTAAATAAAAAAAAAATAAAAAGTGTTTCACCAGCAAAGGCCGCAAAGGTAAGTTTGTTGCACAGGCAAACTTTATTTGTTTTAATTTCTCATGCAGGGCGGGCAAGTGGAGGCGCGTTTCAGAAAGTTCAGAATCTGCTGAAAGTTTCAAGTTTCCATGGAAAATTGAGGGCTGGGCTGAGGTAACTCGCAGAAACTTAGTTTGTTTTAATAACCATTAATCAACAAAGAAATGTGATAGGATAAAGGATAAAGCTTTTAAAACTCTTGAAATTATACATTTTAATTTGGTTTTTAGTAAACGCTCTGGAAATTTCACTCGGTTTAGTCACAGAAACAACATTTGAATTGAATTAGTAGGAGGAATTAGAGAGCGGGTTAAGTTATTATTAAGTATACATCGCAGAAGTGTGGCATATGTATAAGTTTGAACTGAACCTGTTTAGCTAAGTGACAAGCCCTCGCTGGTGAATTGATTATTTCGTAATAGAAGACGGAAAAGTTGAGTGCTAGACCTAATCTGATTGGATGTGTTGGCTGCATTTTGGTTTTAGCAATATCGAACGCCTCCTGATAGGCTTTTTTCGAGTCCTCAACGACGGCTTTACACACACGTTTTACACACGTTTTTTGAAAGTAAAGAAACAAATACCAAAAAGAACGTTAGAAAAACTAATATACAATCAAAACTTTTTGTAATAATTATAATAATAAATTAATGGAGAATGAGTGTGTATGTCTGCTTTCGCCGCTTTGCCATTTAAACATTTCGATTAATCTCGGTCTCATTTCGCTTTGGTGTATTAACCTGTTTAGCCAATTGGCAAGCTTTGTCTGGCGAGTTCAAAATCTCATAGTAGAAAACAGAGAAGTTAAGGGCCAGACCCAAACGGATGGGATGTGTTGGCTGCATTTTACCCTTGCTAATGTCAAATGCATCCTGGTAAGCGGTTTGCGAGTCATCGACAACGGCTGTTGTGGTTGCAAAATTGGTTTATATATATATAAAGGTTGGTTATCATCATATATCGGGTGTGTTTGTTTATATGAGAATTGTTGACTGAGTGACTGATACTTACTGTTGCGTGCATCTCCTGTGGCAACCTCGGCTAAATACCTGTAATAATCACCCTTCATCTTCAGGTAGAACACCTTGCTCTCGGGATTGCTGGCTTTTGGAATAAGGTATTTGTCCAGAAGTCCCTGTAAACATATAGCGAAACAAGAGCTCCAATTAATTTCCATTCAATTATGCACCAGAATTAACCAAGTAAGCCCACCAGGTTAAGGTAAAGCCTTGTTTTCCCCGTTTTACTCTCTCCTCCCCCGGCACATTTTCCATTTCAAAAACCCATCAAAGGCTCAAGCTGAGTTTAATCTAATATAAGAACACCAATCGGAGGGTGTTGGGAGAGGCATATCCAGTCAGTCGTCAAGTTCAACCCTGGTCCGTGGTCTATTTTCTCGGATGGCAATAAATTCCATATACTGTCGTCGCCCGTGTATGTGCGGGGGGAAAATGGATGGGAAATACTCTTCTCGTATTCATTTTAAAAATAGATTTATTGATTGGAACAAATTTTATATTTCTCACTAGAGCAAGAAGCCAGAGGAGCAGAGAAAGCGGGGGGCGAAACAAGGTTTTTACACCCATAACACACCCAGAACATCTGAGCTAGGGGTGACTTTCATTTATATATACAAGTACATATATATTTAAAAGACTGACAGGTTCCCAAGCTTAACCGTCACTTTGGACAAACACCCAGTCGAGGCGGCGAGTGTGTGTATCAAAAAATAATTAGATGGACCAATTACAACCCCATAAATCCGTCAGAGTCCGGAGTCAGAGTGAGAGGAGACTTGCGCAGACACTTACCAGAACTTCGTAGCAGATTTCCCGCAGCTCCTTCTCCACACGCTCTCTGTACTCACGGGCGAGCTGCTGTTTTCTAGCGGATGCTTCGGTTTTCTGCTCAATGGAGGAGATGACACGCCACGATGACCTGGTTGTTTGTTTGCGGCACAAAAAAAGAGCAGGGGAAGGGTATGAAATATGGAGCTTAGTCTAATTAGAGGGGGGAGGGACTCACCTGCGGGCACCGACCACATTTTTGTAGGCAACGGAGAGCAGATTTCTTTCCTCATTTGAAAGCTCAACGCCGGTCTCTGTGACGGATTTCATGGCCTGGGCCATGTCATCGTAGCTGCAATGTCATAAAACAAATACCATTGGTCATTAAGCTGACAAAGAAAAATGTATAAATCAAAGACTACATAAAGATATGACATATCTTGGAATGGGGAAATGAATTGTAAATATTTTATCTAGAAAATACAAATTATCTTTTTTTTTATAGAAATATTATTTATAAAGCAGAAACACTGCCATAAACTTGGAATTTAAAAATACTTCATTCCAGTCTTAGGGTTGTTATAGATATAATCATACCCTTTAAATAACCAGGTATTTTATATCAACAAAAGGAAGTTAAGACCTTCTTATTACAGAGCTTAAATTTTAATTAAATTAAGTAACTTACCGCTCTGATTGCTCGGCCAGTTTAGCCTTCTGGACCAGTTCTTCCTTATCGACTGTCGACATTTTGTTTGTTTTTTGTTTTTCGGTTACTTCACAAAACTAATAAAATACGCCACACACAGTTCGATAATGCCGCTCAAAAGTTGCTTTCAAATGGCTTTTTCTGCAAATAAATTAGAAAGTAAAACGAAACATTAGTTTACATATTTATTTATGGCGATGAGGCGTAGCTCTAAACCGTTATCTATTAGTTTATAGTTCTCGATAAACACCTGACTTAACAATAGACTAAACAGACTTCTGTGGCGGATTACCTGGCACTGTTATATTCCCCCTCAAAAGCGGAAATTGCACAACCCAGTTGCAGGCAATGATAAGGCACTGCGTATCTCTGTTACTCAATTCCTAAATTATTTGGGTGTATAAGCACCACTGTGTTCTACAAGCTAATTTTTCTATTAATTTCGTTAAATTGATTTGAAAATTGGTACCAGGAAACTTTGAGATAAAATACAATGATGCCTTAGTTCATTCTATTGATAAATCGTTTTCCAAGTGATATTAGTTTAATTTATACAGTTTTATAATTGATCTGAATTTTGGGACACATTGACATTAGGCTAAGAAAACTTGATGCCAATGATTTTATATATTTCTAAAAATGGGTAAGTTACTATAAAGTGATCTGAAATCTAGGACACGGAAACTTTATGCTACTTTAAATACATTTTTAAAGAAATTTACATTTTAAAATAAAGTTAAGGTGCCTGAATAACGGCAAAGTAAGTTTTAGTATTATAAATATTAAGTTTTCTGCTGGCTAGAACTTTACACTCTTATAATTCCAAACAACGACCTTCAGGAAAAACCAAACTCCAGACAAACCGATATACCCTTTGTGCACTTGCTTTAAATATGCCTGGGTATGTATGACTTGTCGTACAAATTTAGTTTGTTGTCATGCTTCCGCCGCTTGACGAAAGTGTTGAATTTAAAGCTCCGATGAGTCACGACTCCGCAGCAGCAGGTCTTTATTGACTAATCGCTGACGGAATTTAAATGTAAAAGGCAAAAAATCAGGCACACACAGTGGACATGGCCGCACGTGCGGCATTCAAACTAACTAACTAAGTAAGCTATGCAACATTTAAAGCCCAGTTTATGGCTTATCGGATGGCGACGAACGTAGAGAGTATCTAGCAGATAGATCCGAGAAATACATGTTGTTCGACAAACTGTGTTAAAAATAAATCATGAATAAGAGAGTGGCAAACTAGAGAGATAAAGAGCGAGAGAGAGAGAGGGAGGGAGAAATGGAGCAAAAGTCAGATGTCTGAGGAGAGTGTGTGTGTGCCAAAGATAGATATATATTTTTGTACGTGTCCGTCCGTCTGTATTTTCCCCGTACAGTGACGCACTAAATTATTTTGCCCACTCGCTGAACTTCTATCGATTAAACGTGCAGTAATTATTACCAGCAAAAAATAACCAAAAAAGAAACACGAAAATACGCGACAGTCGTTAAATTATCCCCGCCTCCCACGTAATCCAATTAGAGTCTCTTTGGGTGATAGGATCTATCCAAACTTCCAAACGTAGGATCAATTTCCGGCTTCCTTTTTTTTCTTAGTTGTTTTTAGAGGAAAGTGAAGGAAAATCGATTAATTTCCGCCCGACCTGGAACGAGCTTGAAAGGGAAATTTTGAAGGGAAGGAGGAAAAGAGAGTGGAAATGGAAAAGCGGCGGGCGTGTGAGTGTGTGTGTGTGTGTGGAAATGCATGTGGGCGCTGCTGCTGGTATTTTTAGACAACTTGCGGCGGTCTCTGGACAAGCAACATTTTGTTTGCCAGCCCACCGAACCGACCCGCTGAAACCCCGACATGCCAGTGCACCAAGCGATGATTGAAATGGAAAAATCTGTTGCCGCCGTCGCCACCACATCGCGTCATGAAGCACCGCGTACCATCCACCCAAACCCACCGCCACAAATACCGCGTTCAATTGGATTTACAGTCTAGCTTGGATAACTGGAACTATGAAACTATAGGAAAACATACAACAATAAATGGGGCAGAGGGGAAAACCTATTTTCTAAGACTAGAGTTCTTTAAGTTTAGGAATTTCTGAACTCTAAGAAAATATGTAATAACTATAACTATCTAAAGAACATTTTTCACTCTTTTGTATTTTATATTCTAAAGGTTTAAATACTTTTATTGCACAGAACTGTTTATAAATCAATTTTAAAATGTTGGAGCTTTGAAGATATTGCAATATTATTTACTTGGAAAACGAGTTTTTAAAATATATTTAAATTTAAAGAACAGAGAGAAATACCAGTTATGGATCTAAAAATAAGGTAAATCAATATTTTAACGAAGGTTTTAACTGCCTTATAAACTCTGTTATATTTTTTCTAAGTAAATTTAAGGAAATAAGACGTTTAAAGTTGAGTTTGAGTTCTTAAAATTAAATAGAAAGAAGTTAAGACTACAAAGCTACGATATTGTTTAAAGTTTTGGTTTAGGAAAGTTCTCATCGAATTATTGATAAACTAGGCTATTAATGCCATACAGAAAATAGCTTTTAGGCTTAAAACCCAATGCTTCTGAATTTCTAATCATAAAAAACCGATTGATTGCTATAATTGTGAACCGATCGACCGCCAAATGGAAAAAGCATTGACCCTTTGTCCAAACAAAGGCGACAGGGGGCGGGGCGTGGCAGAGGGGTGGATCGAAGGAGGCGGGGAGAAAGATTGGTAGGCGCGGCACACTGCCAACGCGTTTTTAGGTCAATTGACATGTTTTTGTTGTATTATTGTGGGAAATGCCAAAACATTAAGCCAAGCGTAACGTAAATTAACAAAACACACCCCAAAATGGGCAAAAAATGTTTGTAGTTTTTTCTGATTTGACACAAAAACTTGTTCCGACCACGCAGAAAGCCCAAACAACATTGCTCATCTGCTTGAGTGGATAAATTAATGGAAAAAGGGCACCAACACAGGTGGGCACACAGGTAGTGATGCGTTTTAGAGAGCTGCTGCGGCTGCTAGTAAGTAGTAGTGTAAACTCTGCAAAACCTATGGGCAAAATTTTACGATGACGGAACTTTAAACTTTATCGCTGCGCAAGTGTGTGAGTGTAGCCAAGCTAGTGGCAGTGTGTGTGTGTGCCGGCCAACCAACGGTGAATTGGCCACAGCATGCGCAGTAGCACAAAAGAAGCCGATGATGTAGAAATTCCTCTACATGTACAGACACACCACATCACCTTCTCTACATGGGGCGACAAAAAGTTACTAACTTTTATTAGCCGAGAGAGAGATAGAGAGAGACTGAGTGTGCGTGTGTATGGGTGCGTATTGCGTTCTGGGTGGTGATGGTGGGGCAATCGTGTTTCCAAGTGCGGCGCTACAGAATTATAAAAATAATCGGGGAGCCAGGAGGAGGAAGAGGACGCGGAGGAAAGCCGCTCTCCCACAAATACACTCGCACAAGAACGCCGCTGGCTGAGAGACGAAATGTATCTACCACAGGCGGCCGCCAAGTGTGGTGGGTTTCCGGGGAGAAACACACCTAACCGCGTGTCCAAGTAGATATATATATACATTATATATGTATATTGCGCTGCGTACTGTGTGTAGATATTCAGGCACATATAGAACTGGCTATATATACGTATATATAGAAGTCGGCTGCCGCCTACAACTTAACCGACGATGAGCTGATGAAGATGACGGGAAATACGAAGCTACAAGCAATCTCACCGCATCACCTACATACATGCACCAATACTCGGTCAAATCGGGAATGTTCTTTTATTTCTTTCTGTCCATTTTTCTTCTCTTTTTGCACAAATTCACACTTTTGACTTTTTGCATAGAACTTTTTTCGGGGTTTCGGGATCGATTTTCCCCTGTGAGCCGAGTATAGATGCATGTAATGGGGATTACTCATTGGGGCGGCTTTACACGTGTTTTTTCCTTCGACTTTTTGCAATTTTCCGTTTTATAATTCCAACACTCACAGCGCACACACTCACACAGGTACATAGATACAATCTGGCCAGCAGCAAAATTCTGTTACTTACATTCTCGATTAACTGAAACTGAAACGACAACGAACGAACACTACCAACGAACGAATGAGAATGACGGACGGAAAGGTTGCACACACTCGCCGCCGCTGCCGCTGTATCTGTATCTTTGCTTCGCGCACGCACACACACTCCCAAACATGCGCCGCCGCACGGAGAGCGCGAGAGAGCGACTTTTTCAGGGTTGCCAACCTGCCGGCGGCAGTAAAGTTGCCAGGTGTGCTTTGTGTGCAGGTAAAATTTAAAAACCTAAGTTTATTTACGAGCCACCACCACAAAATAAACTCATTAGCAACTCTCTGGATAACCGTAGGCAATCGCCAAAGCTTTCATTGTTTCTTGTTTCTGCGCATTTACCCTTCAAATTGTAGTTAAGTAATATACGTCAAGTTGCCAAGTTAGTTTTTCCAACCTGTTGAAACTAACGGGCGCTTATCTCAGCACCCAGATTACCCGTTTATCTTGACTTTATGATACTCCGCAAGGAGGAAACTAATCGCGAGATGTATGCCATTGATAACGGGCGGCGGTAAATTGACTTAATTCTAATTTGGATTTCATTGAATTCGGGCGCGCACACACATAAAAAGCGAGATATCAGCGCCACTTATGCTTTCTACTAGAGCTGTGCGCGTGTCGTGAGCTTGGCGTGCAATCGTTAAAGTAATGCTACTTGAATAATTTCATTATTTAAGAGAATTCTACTTAATGACAATTTTTATATTATCATAGAGGGCAAGAGTTTAGATGATTTTTAATTGATGCTTTTAAACTAAGTTTATCACATTGTTATTAAATAAAATAAGGAAAAGAACAACATATGCTAAGCTCAATCTTTAATTAAAAATTTGTTTTGGCCGTATTTTTTTAATTTTTTAATGTGACTGAAGTAAAAGAATTTACTTTCATGACTCGTGCTTGTGGCGTGCGTGAAGCTTTTCTCACGCTTACATCTCTACTTTTTACTAGTGCTCAAGACGGAGAAAAATTACGTCATCGGCGTCCTATTTGCCAGTGGTAATGAAAAACGGCTTTTCCGCTTGCAGTTACATTTTCGCAATGCGAATATCGCACGCAACACATATTGAACGCCTCAGGGCGGTGGCCATCCAATTAGCGGCCCTCGGAATCAATAAATGTGTGTGTGGGCGCAGTTATTTCTGGGAATTTTTCGGGTTCCGCCGACAATATGGCGGCGCAAGGTGAAATTACTCACTGCGCCTGTAACTTTGGGGCGGAATTCGAATATCTAGAAGCTCCTGCAGCACTAAACACTCTTAATATTAATTCATTTACAAAAACGGAGCGACAAACTTAATAATTAGTTAATTCACCTTCTTACGGACAGTGTGACCCTCGACAACTAACGTTTTTTGCAGTTTTCCAACTTGGTTCTTATCTGGCCGGGTGGTATTTCCCTTCCACGGCAGCTGGTTACACTTAGTTGGGCAATCGCCTACGAAACGTAATCTTTTGGTGGGGAACTTGGCTTAGAAAAAACCTAATTTTGTGAATTTTAAGTTTTGTTTTGGGTTTAAAATACAATTTCAGGGATTTGCCTTTAAGATTTTTAAATAAAGTGTCAATAAATATTAATTAATTTAAAACGTCACAAAAGGTCGATATTTTTGATAAGTTATCGATTATCATCTGGTACCATCTCTACCAAACCGCACGTGTTGAATTGTTGAAGTTAGTTTATAACTTAAAAAAACGTTCATTTAAACATAGTCCGACATGCCGCGCTCCAAACGTGATAAGAAAAGTAAGAGTTGAATATTCTTTAAGTTGCTTCATTCCACTAAGGACTTCTATTTGCTTTCCCTTAGTTTCCCTGACCAAAACCGACCGCAAGGGCCTGGCATGGAAACAGCGAATCGTGGACGACATTCGGTTTTGTGTGGGTAAATACCCAAATATATTCGTGTTCCAGGTCCAGAACATGAGAAATAGCTTGCTGAAGGATCTGCGCCAGGAATGGAAACAGAATTCGAGGTTTATCTTTGGCAAAAATCGCGTGATGCAAATCGGTTTGGGACGCACCAAGAGCGAGGAAGTCGAGCCGGATTTGCACAAGGTAAGGTGCACCTTTAAGTGTTTAAAGGCACCTCTCATTCTTGCTTATTTTTCCAGCTCTCCAAGCGCCTTACCGGCCAGGTGGGTCTCCTTTTCACGGACAAGTCCAAGAAGGAAGTTCTGGAGTGGGCCGAAAACTACTGGGCCGTGGAGTACGCACGCAGTGGCTTTGTGGCCACAGAGACAGTTACCCTGCCAGCTGGACCCCTGGAGGAGTTCGCCCATTCCATGGAGCCGCATCTGCGTTCATTGGGTCTGCCTACCAAGCTGGAGAAGGGCATTGTGACCATCTACAGTGATTACACCGTCTGCGAGGAGGGCAAAGTGCTGACACCCGAACAGGCGAGAATCCTGAAGCTGCTTGGAAAGCCGATGGCCAAGTTCAGGCTCACAATGAAGTGCTCGTGGACCAAGAGCGAGGGCTTCCACCTTCACGTCGAGGATGATGTGAACGATGAGGAGCAGGCCGATAGCGCCATGGAAGAAGATGCTACCGAAGCTATGGATAACGACGATGATGAGGATGAGGAGGAGGATGACGAGTAAATTAGTTTTAGGCCTAGAATTAATTTTGTATGTATATATAAAGTAATGCAAATATATATATACAACGTATATTTTTATCATATATAAACTATATTATCTTACGTTCAACACAGATAATACTCGATTAATCATAGCTTAAACTAGGTAACTAAGTAAGAAAAACACTTGAGAAGCATTCCGGATATATTGCAGCTAATGACCAAAGTAGAAGCAGTTGTACGAAGTCAAGGAAGAAGGCACATTCCTATCAGGTTCCGTCTTCGGAGAGAATATAGAGCACCAGTGGCTGATCGTTCTCGTTCTCCTCTTCATCCAGCAAGTCGCTGCCGTTCAGGGAGAGTTCCGGCGACGGTCCAGAGGTCTCCAACTCCAAGGCACTTGTTGTGGCGGTACTGAGGAAGAGCTCCAGCGGCATGGACTGCTCTAGTAGTTGACTATTCGATGGAGTTTCATTTTTCAGTGCCACTTCCTCTTCCTGCTCCTCCTCTTCCTCCTCGCCGCCGTCGTCATCGTCGTCCAGTTCCTCTTCAGCTGACAACTCCAACGGCTCCGCGGCGGCTATGTCCAAATGTTATTTGTCCGTCAGCAGAGTGCCCGCGGGATTCGAGGGCACTGTGCATCCTGCGGCAATGTGCTCCATCACCTGCTGCTTTAGCTGCGCTACATGATCCTTGAGGTTCTTCACGATACCCGCCAGATCGATGTTCTCGCCCTTGAGGATCTTGACGCGATCTTCCAGCTTCGAGATGCGCTCCAGCTTACGCTTGCGGCACTTGGAGGCGGCCACACGATTCCGCTGTCTTTTACGCTCCAGCTTGATCTTCTCTTGGGTCTCCATATCGATGGGGCTGACGGTGGGTGAACCAACCGGATTTTGGGGCTCGTCCTTGATGATGAACGAACCGTTGCCCTCGTTGGCGTAGGTGAAGGTTCCGCCGCTAATGCCGTTGTTCACGGCAGTGGCTGTGGAGCCCACGGCAGCAACGGCGGCGGCGGCAGCAGCAGCCGCAGCAGCAGCTTGGCTTCCGGCGGGAAAGGCCTGCGAGTTGGTGTGCAAATTCTGCAGCGCCTCCTCGAAGCCCTTGCCGAAGGCCTCCTGCTCGACGGTGACGGGACCCACTTTGGTGGGGAAGACCTTGCCCGGCTGGGGGGTCTGTATCAGGTTGTTGGCCAGTATGATCTCCAGATCGGGTGTATTCAGGGTCTTGGCCTGCAGATCCGGTGAGTTGATGACCAGCGGTGCAATAATACTCCTCTTATTCTTGCCACCCTTGCTATTCAGGTCAAGGAAGCCGGGACGTTTGTTGGGCGTGGAGGTGGTTAGGCCGGGCGTTTGGAAATCCAGCGACATGGGGGCGGCGACAACACCTTCTTCACCGACTGGCTCCGTTTTGGGTATGATCTGGACGGTGTTTGAAACCGAACTGCTAGCAGCAGCAGCAGCGGATACGGGGGTTTTCATGCTTTTGCGCCCAAGTAATGACGTCAGTCTGTGATTTCCAGCAAAAAGAAGAGAGGAAAGGCAAACAACACACTCTGATAAACTCGTTTCACGTCGATGAGTCATGCGAATTATCTCGCCATATATACGTATGTGTGTACATACACACGTACAAATATATACTTACCAGAAGCAGAGGGGTGGTACGGGACCCGTAAAATGTGACGGAAGCTGGCGTCACTTGTTTATGCAACAACTGCGATTAAAGTTGTTCTCTTATTCCTCTTGTTTAATTACGCACTTCAGTGTTTTTATGCCAAGTTCGTGGGTTTATTTATAAAAAAGATTAATTACGCCAGATTTGTGTTTTGTTGCTGCGTCAGTGTGACCAGAGACTATGGGCTGAATAAATCAATGGATTTTTAAGGGAATTTGTTTTATTTGCTTATAGTAGGGACAGAAACCGTTTAGTATGGACTTAACCGCTGGTGTAAGTTCATTTGAGTGTTTAATCCGTTAAAATCAAAATCAAGTCGATCTATCTGACCCTCTTCATTTCTGGCTCAAAAATCGCAAACCTCTTAAGTGGTTTTTTGATCGTAACTTGGCTAAAACTCAACCGATTTCAGTCTGGTTTGGTTTTTTCTTCTTGGTTTTTCAAGGAGAACTTTTCTGCATTCAAAACTCAATTTCTAATTTTTGGCCAATTTTTGACAATTTTATTGAAAAAAAATTTGTAAATTATTGGATCAAAAATTACAAACTTTTCTGTGGTTTTTTGATCGTAACTTTGCTTAAACTCAACGGATTTCTGTCTGGTTTGGTTTTTTCTTCTTGTTTTTTCAAGGAGAACTTTTCTGCATTCAAAACACGATTTCTAATTTTTGGTCAATTTTTGACAATTTTGACGATGTAACCCCTTTCATTTTCTTGAAAGAAATGGGTACACAAAAATCGCGAACTCCTTAAGTGGTTTTTTGATCGTAACTTGGCTAAAACTCAACCGATTTCAGTCTAGTTTGGTTTTTTCTTCTTGTTTTTTAATGGAGAACTTTTCTGCATTCAAAACACGATTTCTAATTTTGGGTAAATTTTTGACAATTTTGACGATGTAACCCCTTTCATTTTCTTGAAAAAAATGGGTACTCAAAAATCGCGAACTCCTTAAGTGGTTTTTTGATCGTAACTTGGATAAAACTCAACCGATTTAAGTCTGGTTTGGTTTTTTCTTCTTGGTTTTTAATTTATAACTTTTCTGCATTTAAAACTCAATTTATATTTTGTTGACGATTTTTTACAATTTATTAATTTTTTTTTTAGTGGGCTCAAAAATCGAGAACTCCTTAAGTATTTTTTTTATCGTAACTTGGCTTAAACTCAACCGATTTCAGTCTGGTTAGGTTTTTTCTTCTTGTTTTTTAATGGAAAACTTTTCTGTGGATTTTGTGGTTTTTGTTTGGGTTTGCTGTTGGTTTGGCTAGAAGTTGAATTGGGGTTTTGTGGGAAAAGTAATGCAACTGGCACAGGTTCAGCTTCTGGCGGAAATTCCCAGGTCAAAAAACATGTTGGATGTCATCGGATTTTGGTTGCCAGCTTTATGCCGGGCAGATCCCATGGGTTCCCCAAGGGTGTACATGGGCATGGTCTCAAGGGCCACCATTTTTCTCCCTGAACAGGACCCCTTTGAAATAACCCCCCAAAATCCCCCAAATTAATAAAACAATCGCTCTTCAGGGACCAATCCCACATTTATATTCGACATTTATGATAACTGTATAGCAATAAATATTTTCAAATGTTCCTTTTGGTTTTGGTTTTCCTTTTTGTTTTCGCAAACTGTAGCATATACATCAAGTTCAAATATATATTTTTATATTTATTCGTTTATATGTAAATACACATTAATAATATTTTGATTTGGCAACCCAAAGGTCTCGGGTGTTGCTGAGACTGGTTGTTGTTGTTGTTTGCGATTACTAAAAGATTTACACATTTATTAAACTCGGTCGCGTGTATATATTATATAATCACATCTATAGATTTGTTTTAAGAGCATTGAATATTTGTCTTAGTCATGCCGTTGTTTATTGTATGCACTTTGAAACACATTCACGGGGTGAATAAAGAGAGAGAGAAAGAGTCCTGATAGGTATAGTTGGATAGGATTCCCCTTTTTAGCTCTAGCTTATTATTCATCATTCCCCAGTGTATTGTATGCTAAAATCGATATATATATATTTATAGTATATTATTTGGTATGTATGTTCTCTGCACATCCAAGTCAAACCAAAACGAAGCGGATCGCAAGTTTGATCTGGGGACTAGCTGCCAATGTGAGCTGGGCTTTACAAATTCCCTTTCAGAGTGTCAAGCGAATTAAGAGTGTTACTTAAAAAGCGGTTTCTTGTGGATTAATAACACGCACATACATAAACATATATATATGTTTCGGCTATGATCACGTTTTGTACATTCAAACATGCATATATAACTTGCAAATATGTTTCGAAAAATTGTGTTTCTGCTTCGCATGGAGTATTTTGAAATAAAGACCAATTATCGGCATCCTCTGCGTTGAACTGAATCGTTATTGTAACTGTATACATATATATAATAATATATATATATATATATGATCTCTTTAGGTATCTGGTAAACTCTAGTTGGCTGCTGCTGCCCCTCGCTGGAAAGGTAGGCGGCAGACAGGAAAATCCATCAAAATATTTTAGTTTTGAATCAAATATTTGATCTTTGCTAAGTTCAGCTTGGTTTCATTTTTTTTTATATATCTCATTATTTTGGGCTCATTTTTATATCTTCTCTCTCTGGCATTTAGTTTCGTTTGGTTTGTTATATGTTTCGATTTTGGTTTTTGTTTTTAAACGCACACAAAAAGACGTTAGGAAAACGCTGGGCGGCAGTCTGCATGGAAAAGCCGCTTAAAGCCCAATCTCCCGCATCGCCCTGTACAGGCAGGGATTCTTCAAGCACTCCCGGGGACCCAGCTGCCGGCCGGGGGATCCCCGCAGGATCATCAGGATGGATCTGGCCGCCGACTGGCACTCGTTGCTGTCGCCACAGATGCCATCCGCCTCCGCCAGATACTGGTAATCGCAGGCCACCTGCGAGGCGCCCTGGAAGAGTAAGATAATTTCGTTAAATATTATTAATAACTATTTAAAATTAAACATTAAATATTTGTAAGTCTTTCACTTACACAAAGATAACAAATTTGATGGACGCCACAGAGGGGCAACAGCTCCTGGTTAATGTCCCCCGAGATCAGATCGACTCCCCGGCAGCGCTCCGCCATGGACTCAATGATGGGACACTGATTGGAGCCAATTATGTAGTTCTTGTTACCCAAATACGCATCGTTGAGGGTCTCGTAGGGAGCACTGCCCAGGCTAAGAGCCTCCTCCATGGTGTTTGGCTGCTCCGGATATCTCAGGTAGCCGCCACTGCGCTTCTTTTTCTCCATATCCTTGGAATGCACCTGTTCGGTGGTGCCCTCCTCATCAGCCTGATCCTTCTTCACAGACTTCTTGGCCTGCCAATAGTTGGAGGTCAGTGAGTTCTCCTCCGATTCCGGTTCGATGGCATTGCGCAACAGGTGATTGTCAGTGTCCACCGAATGCCGGAGTTTGTCCAGAGCACGACGCATTTTTTCCAGACTGTATGCAGTGGCCAGGCGGGAGAGGACATGATCCTTTATGCGTCGAATGTCGTCCCGGCTATTGAGACCCTCGTGGGCGCCCGTATACTTGATGGTCTCGTCAATGATGAAGTCCTCAATGGACTGCAGTTTCTTGTCCATGCTCTCCAGCTTCTCGGCATCCAGGTTGTTGCGCTTCTTCTTCTCCGCCTCGGACTCATCATCGATAGCATCATCATCATCATCGTCGTCGTCGTTGTCCTCGTCGTGGCTGGTGTCTGACTCACTACGTTTCTTTAGTTGTCTGGAGAGATGAGAAAAAAGATGAAAGGATTTTTATGATTTGATTCCAGGGGGATTCTTGGTTAACTCACTCATTCCCCTGGACCTGGGACGACTTCTTCTTACGATCCAATCCAAAGTATTGTGACCAATCGATGGATTTCTTGGCCCGCAGCATCAGGTGGCCCACGGTGGGGGCATGCAGGTGCTTGGAGTTTCCCCCGATTCCGGATAGACCACCAGCTGCCGCTCGCTTCTTCTTACGCCGACGCTCCTCGGCTTCCTCCGCCTCCAGGTCACCGTCGCCATCCTCCTCGTCAAACTCATCGTGATCATCCTCATCGGAGCTCTCCTCACCCTCCTCATCGTGCTCATCGGTTTCCGGTTCTTCGGCATTCTCGCCGTGCGTGTGATCACTGCGTTTCCGGTGTCGATATTCCGGCAACATTCCAGGCACATGACCGCCATGGTGTCCGGCATGACCGCCATGCTGCACCATCTCGCCGGCGCCGGCGGGAGGAGCTGATGATGTGGGTGTCTCCTTGGGCATAACACTGGTCACATTCACCCGCTGGAAGTTGATCTCCAGACGCATATCACCCAGAGTTGTGGCGGTGGCTGTGGGGGATTCTGGCGTGTGTGTGGTGGTGGTGGCCTTCGTTAGATGCTCATCCGCCGAACGCTTGCGCTTCTCCTCGGGATGGGACTGCGATTCACTGGGCTTGCCAAACAGTTCGCTCAGTTCCTGGGCCACTCGCTCATCGGTTCTGCCCAGCGGTGCGTCCGGATTGGAGCCGGAGGTGCTTCGCTTGGCCACCGGAAAGCGCTTCCTCTTGTCGCCGTTGTAGGGCAGCCAGGGGAGAACCGGATACGAGCGCTTCTTCTGCATCAACAGGTAGTAGGGCGGCACTCGCATTCGCTTCTTCTGCTCGAACAGCTCCGCCTCCTGGGGCAGGGGCTCTGGCTCTAGGTCCTGTTCTCGGTTCTTGGCCTGGTCCAGATGATGCCACCACTGACGCACAGCATCCCGTTCCCGGGCCTCCTCGATTTCGCGCAGAAACTGCTCGGTCAGCTCATTGTGTGCGGGCTCGGCGTTCAAGGGCTGATTCTCACGCTCACGGAAAACCGAGGGCACGGGTACATCTGGAAGAGATTGGGATTAAAGGATTAGGTTTTTGGGTGTAAATTGGGTTCGAATGAGGAATTAAAATGAATGAAATTAAAGTATTTTATTGGGTTACTTCATAGATAAGGAATATTTTTTTAATAACAAGTTGATGTGTGCTGGAAAATTTTGTTTAAATGCTTAAAAGTATGCAATGATGTGTTTTTTATAAATAAAGGTTTTTATAGCATTCCTTAAGACACCATTTTAGGCGGTTTTATATTCTCATTTCTTTAAAATGCATTGCAAATATATAAATATCATTTAAAAATGTATATAAAATATTGCTTAGTTTTATTCCATATACATAACATAGCATACTTTCAAGCAACCTCTTAAATGTTTTCAAATCAATCAATTTCCACACTGGCCTCCTTCTCTAAGAAATTCACATCCTATAGATTTTACTCCCCACATTACAATAAATTAATTAAAACTCAATTATTATTGGCAGGACATTTCCCCCTCGTATTGATGGACGACCCGATGACTTAACTTTGACCTTGAGGAGCAGCCAAGGCAAAGGCAGTGTGCGGGCAATAAATCCTCTCCGTGTGTGTGTGAGGAGGGACATGCATCAAGTTGTTGGGCCGGCCATTAAATCAAATGACAGGAAGACAGGCGGCAAGCGGACAGGATCTGTCGGTTCGGCCAGGGCCCGCTTCCAGCTGATTGCATTCATCATTCGGGCATCGGGAATCGGGCAACCACTCGCCCCCTCACAAGTTAATCGGAGCTAAGTGGTTTTAGCCAGGCCATTGTGTTGGCCTTATCCACTCAATTCTCTCACTATTCGGCTCCTCAAGTGGACACATGCTTTTGAGGCTCACACACATAAGTACGTACGCACAGTTTGGGCCAGGATAATAGCACTTAGGAATTTTTAGGGGGTCCATAAATTATTCTAGGCGATGAGCATTCAACAGGACAACACTTTTCAGTGGGTGCTGTGGGAAGTCCATTAGTTTTGCTTCTAAATCAGACTTTTGTGGAACCTTTTTTTTCAGTTTTAGAAATAAAATGTATGCAGGGATGCCACAGAAATGGCTTTGCATTTGAATATATTTAATGTGTGGCTAAAAGTGGTAAATTAAGTAGTTAAATGAACAATATCTTCAGGAAACACCTTTTGTAGCATACTTTTAGACTGCAATGGAGAAGTTTTTAAATCGAATGCAATTTCTGTGGCATCTCTGATAACTATTGAGAATTTTATATTAGGTTTAGGTCTAGGAGTACATAAGCTATATGCATTTTAAATATAACTCATAGTTTCTATAGGTATTTCTCTTAAAAATCAAATTAATCTATAAATCTATTATCTATATTTATAGAAAAAAAGAACATCTATTTGTTAGAATATTGGGAATGCTCACCTAAAAAGGTTTAAAGAATTAAGCTACAATATGTTAACTAAAGAAAACATGAATATTGGGTACCTTGTAACAAAATCTCTAAGAAAATAACTAACATATAGTATTGCATATATTTAGACACATTTATTAAGGGTTTTAAACAGCTGATTATTTTTGAAGAACCTTAAAATATAATAACTTTAAGCTAATTAAAAAAATAAATAAATAAGGTAAAGAAATAATAACAAAGTATATGAATAGTATAATTTCCCAACTATCGAATTAATTTATTCATATTTTACAACCTTATATTAGCATTACTAAGAATATTAGTTATACTTTCCTAATAAGACACCCTTAATTTATTAATTGACTTTGTATATATTATTATTTTTTGTGCAGTGCTAATGGTTTGACCTCCAATGTGGGTGTGGTGCGTGCTTTCGGTGCGTTTGGTGCTCTTAGTGCTGGGTGCTCTTGGTGGGGCTCAATGATTCTTTACTTACCGAACTGCTCGTCACGTTCCCGAAAAGAGGAGAAGCGCTTTCTCTTCTCATCGGCCAAAAGCAGATTATTATTATTCGCACTATCCGTACCGTGGCCCAGTCCCAGTCCCAATCCCAGACCCAAGCCCAGACCCAGGTTGTGATCCGTACCATAGTTGTCCTCGTCCTCGCGTTCTAAGTACTTGCCGAGTGCCTTGTTAACTCGATGGCGATTCCGATTCCTATTCTTGCCAAATAAATCGCCATCTGTGTGTGGAGTGGTGTGTATGGGGGTTTTGCGGGGTGTTGGTGGTGTTATTTTTCGTGTGTCCAAAAGAGAAAGAAAAAAAAGAAACGGAGAAATGTGACTTGTGAGAGGAGCAGGGGAAAGAAAATCCGGAAAATCTGTGTGCTTAGAGGGGTTCTGTTTTCCAAGGCACGTGCACTCTACATGTGGGTCAACTTTTGCCTATCCGCTTGCTCTTTTTTTTTATTATTTTTGCTCCTTCCAACGAAGGATATCCGTTTCAGTTTCAGATTCAGATTCGAACTCGGACACGACGGGGTCCTTATATAAATCTATGCATGCAGTTGACAGCCCATCATCTTCATCGCAGTCACATAAATCTAATAATAAAATCGAGAATGCTTCTGGATATTGCTAGATTTCGTATTGCACAAACGTCATGGGTTTGAAGGGATAACAGGGATAAAACTAGTTAAAATACAGGATTTATTGGGGTTTTAAGTAGTGGATTTAGCTAGTTTTATGTGCACTTCTTTTACCTATGGATTTTTGGTATAAAATAATATTCAAGCCTTTACGTTTTGTAGAGGTAAGCTTAAGAAATTAAAATACTAAAATGCCAGATAATAAAACATTTAAATGAATTTCGTCAAAATAAATTTAAAGAATTCTGGCATAACATAAAAATCTTAAAGTTTTATAAGCCCTCTTGATTTATATTACCGAATTTATAACAATGTTTATATGGGAATTTGTTTTATTAATTGAATTGTTTATTAAATTCACAAAACTCATAAAAATAGCTAATAAATTAGAGATTTTCAACAATTTCTCTTTGGAGAGCATAATTACAATTTATTTTAAAGGTTTAATTCAAGGTAATTGCCTAAAATTCTTACAGCTTAATTAATTTTCTCAACAGTTTTGATTTTTTACCATTTCTTAAGACAAAATGCAACCAAATATAAACACAATCTATTCATTACACAATACATTTTACCCAACAGAGCTTGAATTTCCCTAAACAAAAGCTAAATAATGATTAAACAAATATTAAGGAATAAAAGAAAACTATTCTTAATATTGATAAACTACACAACAAATACAAGCCACTAAAAGGACTAAGGACTCGTCTAGCGCTTTCATCTAAAGGTTAATCAAAGTTCATGTTTCTTCGGGGGCAATATTGTTTGATTAAGTTAAGGCTTCGGCTATTCCCCCATTTACCCCAAGGGAAGCCATTTTCCCCATTAAGACGGACCACTCACCTTCGTCCCAGTCGTCGAGGGATGGCGGCGGCGGGGCATTCAACGGATACTTGGCCGCCTCCCGTCGATGCAGCTCGTCCACAGCCGCCTGCAGCGAATAGGCAGCGGTGCGTTGTGGCGTCGCCTGGATGCACTGCATAACCACTCCAAGGAGCAGCATCACCTGGGCTGCTGACGCCCAGGAGGGGATCTGGGATCCCAAATAACTGCTGGCCATTTTCACGCTGGCAGCTGCCTGCCTCTTCTGCTCACGGAAAAGGGGTCCTAAAACTGAAACTAGAAAAGGATATTGAGAAGTATAGAGATTTAAGGATTATAGATTACCATTACATATATTATAAGAAAATTTAAAATGGTTTGATATTATATTTTTATATTCTCAAAGGTAGGAAGTATGACATATTTATTTTTCATTCAAGGGTTCTTTATTTGGGTTACTTTATTTTATTAATCCTATCAAAATATATAAAATATCTAGGGAATTGAAATAACTTTAAAGTGTTTAAAAGTATGCAATGATATATTCTATTAAATAAGTAACGATATTCTCGCTTATGCAATAAGTGCTAGTTTTTCCGAATAACTAATCATTAAACTCAGAATAAGAAGAGAATATTCTGTTGCCAACTTTTTAGCAGTTTTTTAAATGATTTTAAATCTTTTACAGATATTTCTGGCCTTAGTTTATAAGCTTTGGATTAATAAAAGTTCTACTCCCATTTCTAAAACTTTTTTTAACAAAAAGAAAACCAACTTCCAAAAAGTGGTTAAAAAAAAGGACCAGTTAAAATGTTTAAAATGTTGAAGGCATTAAAAGAGATTTTAATGCCCGACACGTTTCCGAGCAGGTGCGTAAAAAAACTTTTAATTACATTTGCACTCTAAAGTAAGGTCTTATATATGTATGTACCTTCCGGTGAGTTCGCGTGTGTGTGGGTGTGGGTGGGGCCTTAGTCCCAGGTGCTGGGGTGTGTGTGTGTGTGTAGGTGTCATCTTTTCGCGGCCAGTTGATGGCGTGTGAAATTCCATATTTGCCGCCCCGTATTAATTATGCAAACGAGCAGCAGCAGCAGGTAGAAGTTACCCCAAAATTCCGGGCCAACAAAAGGTATTTGGTATTTGAATAATCCGGCCATAGCAGCTGACTAACTAATGAAGGGAATCCTGGCCATATAAAGGAGCCTTCTCTCATGCATATATATATAAATCAATAAAATTCCAATGTGCGTGCAAATTCCCCAGCATCCGTCACAAATTAGAGAAGGCGAAGTGGAGTGGAGAACTTTCTTGGCATTCTTGGCCGCTGACAAAAGCCGAGAGCTGACAATTATGGGAAAGTTGAATTGCTGCCTCGAATGCCAACTGCTCCAGCAGCTGCTGCCTTTGCTTTTACCATTTGAAATGCCCAACCAAGTCCTGCCTCCCACTCGTTCTTCTTTCTTTTATGGCGACGCTGTTAAGTATGCTACGCATTCCTGAGAAGAGGAAATATATGGCTCGGAAAAAGGAATATATGGTAATCATAGGAGACGTAGCCTCTGCCTCTCTCTCTCTCTCTCAGCTCCTTCTACCTATAGTTTTTTCCACTTATTTCGTACCTGTGGCCAGGTTTGCTTTACGTTTGCTTTCTGCTCTCTCTCCTCTGCTATTAAATGTCAAGGCAGCCGTCGCTTTTCTTTGGCTCTCGTACTCCTGCGCTTTTTTCTAGATGCTTTTTTTGTTTAATATTTTTTTGTAGCCGCCCCACTGCACTATGGTTCAAAATGCCACTTTTGTTGGCCAAAATTAATAACTCCGTTAATATTAAAGGTATCAACTTGAAACTTTACCAATCGTATTTAAGT